>CAXITY010000060.1:0-27500 GCA_964034905.1 Itoplectis maculator | reverse complement strand
GAGCGAGCGACCGAGAGAGCGACCGAGCGAGCGACCGAGAGAGCGACCGAGCGAGCGACCGAGAGAGCGACCGAGCGAGCGACCGAGAGAGCGACCGAGCGAGCGACAGAGAGAGCGACCGAGGGAGCGACCGAGCGAGCGACCGAGAGAGCGACCGAGCGAGCGACCGAGAGAGCGACCGAGCGAGCGACCGAGAGAGCGACCGAGCGAGCGACCAAGCGAGCGACCGAGAGAGCGACCGAGAGAGCGACCGAGAAAGCGACCGATATTTCATCACGGCGAAAATGACAACGACAAGGATTCCCGTTATACAACAAGGGTGCGAGGCAAGGGCACTGCTTCGATATTCATCAACGATTTACCATTTAAACAACGTCGTCGTCCTCAGAATATATGTTTATAGAATATTTCACTGGCTAGGTTAACGATTAATTCTGCTACTATTCTATTAAAAAACCGTCGGTTTTCATGAAGTCAAATTTCAAAAAGATAGCAAATCAGTCCAAAAATGTTTCTTCGAAACAAAAATTGGTACGCCAAGTATAAAAAAAGTGGGCATCCCATCAAACCAAAAGTTCGTGGCAATTTCAATCCCACCAAACCAAAAATTCGTGGCAATTTTAATCCCACCAAACCAAAAATTCGTGGCAATTTCAAAAATAAAGTCAAATCAAATGTTGCCAAGCAAAATCCCTGTAGTCACTGGCATGCAAAAAACTTGGCGTACCAGCTTGCTCCCGTACATAGTCCATTGAAATAAGGACGGGACCACCATCTCGATGCGTAACTGCTGGAAATCGTGGGTGGAAGGCGGGATGCGCGTGGAACGAGCGGCGGTGGCGAGGGGGGGGGGGGGGGGGGGGCTCGAAAGGGCAGAATACCATTTTTTATATATCCTCTCTTAAAGAGGACATGGCGCATCGATAATCGAATATATCGAAATACTGAAGCCAGTACAACTCGGGCTGTGATTGGTCGACGATGCTACGTCATGGTCGATAAACTTAGAGCGGCAAATCCGAACCAACAGGGCGCGCGTAGCGCGCACGTCGTAGTGAGCCATGCGACGTGAAAATAACAGAAGCGCGAGCGAAGCGAGCGCGTTGTTGCTAGGCCTCTCTTAAAAAGTACATGACACATCGAAAGTCGAATTATCGAAGCTTTAAGCCGTTATAAGGCCCAATCACGAGCGCTTCTGTGCCAACCAAGCGTTCTGGTTGGTCGGCAGCGCTTCGATATAAAGTCGATTTCGGGATGTCATGGCCACTGAAACATCACGTATCGCGCGCATTTTAAATAGCTGTATTGGCTACAAGAAAAAATAAATGTAAAGCAACGAGTGCGAGCGAAGCGAGCACGTTGTCTGTCTCGCGTTATGTCTGTCCCGCACTTATTTCAATGGACTATGTACGGGAGCAAGTCGCTGGTACGCCAAGTTTTTTGCATGCCAGTGACTACAGGGATTTTGCTTGTATAGACATTACACGTGGTGTAAATTCGATACAAAACGTTGCAGCGCTGAAAATGTCAACCAGGATATATATAGGTAAGACGCACGCTCGTCGTTACTGTACCAGAATTAAGTGGGTCGTTGTGAAGGCCTTTTCTTTAATGCTTTTTTGGGGTTTTTTTAAATGGCAAACCACTAAAATGAAATATTTTATAAATTGTATACCATTTTTATTAACATTTAAACAAACTTTGTGAATTTTTTTAAGTCAATATGTTGAATATAATCGGAGACATACCGCCGAACACGAACACATATAAAAAGGTGCTATTGCTGCTATGATTCCGGCCGTTCTGGTTATCTGAATTCCAAAATAGTAGTTTTCGATATGAGTGCGATGAAAGTTTTTCGAGACGAGTGTGTAATGCAAACTAACACTCGTTCTCGAAAAAGTTTCATCGCACTCGCATCGAAAGCTACTATTTCCTATTGATGAGCCATTCAAAAGTGTGGTATACATAGGTAAACGATGAAAAATGTGGTTTCAATGGTAAACCATTCAGAGTGTGGTTTATATTGGTAAACCATTTAAAGTGTGGTTTTCATAGGAAAACTATTCAAAGAGGGGTTCCCATTGCTAAACCATTCAAAGAGTGGTTTACATTGATGAACCTTTCAAAGTATGGTTTACATTGTTAAACCATTAAAAGTGTGGTTTACATAGGAAAACTATTCAAAGAGGGGTTTCCATTGCTAAACCATTCAAAGAGTGATTTACATTGATGAACCATCCAAAGTATGGTTTACATTGTTAAACCATTCAAAGTATGGTTTACATTGGTCGACCGTTCAAAGTATGGTTTACGTTGGTAAACCTTTCAAAGTGTAGTTTACATTGATGAACCATTCAAAGCATGGTTTACATTGTTAAACCATTCAAAGTATGGTTTACATTGGTCGACCATTTAAAGTATGGTTTACATTGGTCAACCATTCAAAGTGTGGTGTACATTAGTAAACCTTTCAAAGTGTGGTTTACAATGATGAACTATTCAAAGTGTAGTTTACATTGGTCAACCATTCAAAATATAGTTTCCAACATTGGTCGACCATTTAAAGTATGGTTTACATTGGTCAACCATTCAAAGTGTGGTGTACATTAGTAAACCTTTCAAAGTGTGGTTTACAATGATGAACTATTCAAAGTGTAGTTTACATTGGTCAACCATTCAAAATATAGTTTACATTGGATAGCCATCCGAAGTGTAGTTTACCTTGTTAAACCATTCAAAATGTGGTTTATATTGGTAAACCTTTCAAAGTGTGGTGCCTACCTCTGCTCTGATAACTGGACATGGTCTATTCATGGTCGCTGAGTGCATTATTTCATATATACACAAACGTACCCAAGCAAAACTGGAATGACTTTGCACGATAGTAGCGCTCTGAAAGGAATTTCGGTTAATTCCCTTTCACATCCTCGCGCAAGCTCTTCTATCGTACTGAACCTCAGTAGCGAATATCTACCTCAACCCATGCCACAACTAAACTACTGCCTTTCTATACTCCAGAGGACACAACTTTTTCCTTCTTTCCACTCGGCCGGCAAAAAGAAGGCGATCATCCAAACGATCTACCAGCTCTTTGCGCTTATCTCGATTCTATTTTATCCCATTCTTCTGATGCTTCCGCTCCTGGAGTGCCGGAAACTTTTGATAGACTTTTTATTGCATCTTCCAATCAATTCTCTATTATTGTTTTTTTTTTCTTTTAACGTTCATCTTACGAACGAATTTTGAAATAGTTTTTTTTCGTGTCATGCTTCAAGTCTTCACGATATGGACCTGCAGCCGAGACAAATCGGCCTTCTATAACTTTTTTAATTTTGTCGTAAACATAATTCGACAACTCGACTTTAGTTCTTTACCAACCAAATATTTTTTAGCACGTAGCAAAGTTCTCGAATCTGAAATTGCGTATATCGCAAGTGAAAAAAAAATGAAAGGCAAAAATATTACATTCAAAATATCGCATGTCAATATATACCAGGCAACAATACCCCAGTCAAAATATCCCACAACTATAACATCCTATATCAATATATCTCCTTCGATTTGCGGAAAATTCGTCTAAATCAATTCATCTCTAATTGAGTTATCCGAGTCCTCTATTAAAAAGTGCGTGAACACCCATTGTTGTCGATATAACTCGGCCTCTGATTGGTCGAGGGCCGTGACGACCGACAGTTTTTGTTTAACAGCGCGAGATTTGACAGTTTGTCGTAATGAGTAATGATATAGTAAATATAAAAAATCGACGTAATCTCTGATAATCGATACTTGGTGGATTCAAAAGTTATGTACCCAAAGCGATTTCTACTATAGCGGGAAACATTCATTGCACCATTCTACTGTAGCGGAAAAAATTCGTTGCATTTTTCTACTACAGTGGAAAAAATTCATTGGATATTACTGCTACAGCGGCAAACATTCGCTGCATTTTTCTACTATAGCGGAAAAAATACATTGGACATTACTACTACAGCGGTAAACCTTCGCTGCATCTTTCTACTTTAGCGGAAAACATTCGTTGCATTTTTCTGCTATAGCGGAAAAAATTCGTTGGATATTACTACTGTAGCGGCAAAAATTCGTTGGATTATACTACCATAGCAGAAAACATTTGATGCATGATGCATTGTTGCATTTACAATAACTCGTACTTACTTCTTATAGGATGTAGCTACGGAAATTTTGCATGTGGGATATTTCGACATGGGATATTTTGATATGGGATATTTCGGTATGGGATATTTTTGCTAAGAGATATTTTAGGCTGGGTATATTTCAATAAGAGATCAAATATCGACGAGATACTTTTGTGGAATATTATGTCGCGGGATTAAATGTCGGGTCATCGTGCATTTCAACAGTGAGCGACGACTTCGGACTGAAAAACTGCTAAAGTATGCTCAAAACATGAATAAATATGTGGTGAAAAGTTCGCTGTTGTATGTTTATTTGGTTCGCCAAAAAAAAAATCCCAAAAAAAAGGTTAAAATAGCCTTCACACGGGATGAGCCCCTTAAGTGCTGCGAAGAAAAAGGCAAGAGAAATTACTTATAAGGGTCGGGCAGGAGCTTAACAAATACTACCATAAGCGCGCGAGTAAACTTTCGCTACCCCTGCGAACTGCCTTTTCTCCTAAAGACGTCTCTTCTTAATGAATTCCATAAATCAAGTCTCTCCTGACAGAAAGACCAAGAGGAGAGGGTGCCACAACGGTGCCACATGCCTTTCTGCCCCTTCCAATATTCTCGTTTTTGCTCCCCCTCTACCCTTTCTTCGTGCAAAAGCGCACATTTATTTTCCGGTTACGGGATGCAAGACGCCCTCTGTGCTGAATGCTCTTCTTCTGGCCTTCACAGGATGCACAAGGACTGCGTAAACCTGTCCTCCCGTATTACTATCAGACTTTCATTGTTCTCTACCTCTGTTGGCTTTCAACACCTCATAAATAAATACAATAAGTATTTTTTTTTCTTACCGACAGCAAGTTGGCAAATCTTGTTCTCACTCGTATTAAGGGGAAATTGTATTTTTTCTCGGTAAAATACCAATAGTGATTCAGAACTCAGTAAACACACTGTAACAATTACGTTGGAGTTAATTACAATTTTTTACTCAGTAATGTAACGGTTATATTATGTAACAATCCCTTGTTATGTAACAATCACATAGCTGCGTAGGAAATTGTAATATAACACCGACGTAATTGTTACTTTGTGTTTACTGAGAAAAGACAAACCGATTCTGAATCACCCTATCACTTTATCGCACGATAAAGTGAAAAAAAAAAAAAAAAAAAAAAGGCCGTTTGGAAGCCAACATATCGATTTTTCCATAAAAATTGATCAGTCGTTTTGTTATAAAAAAAACTACTCAACGCATTACTTTTTTGGTTCATCATGTGACAGCAGGACGTTTGCTGAGCATGCTGTCCAATTTTGAATGCAATCGATCCATTATTTATTTTTGAGAAATCGTGCCCGCCAACGATACCAAATTTCGCACCGATACTTGTACGATTTTTTTTTTTACTAGAAATTTCCATAAATGCCGTAAATTTTTCAGGGGAGCAAACAAATTCCCCGTTAAGGTACTTCAGCTCTGCCAGGAAAACTGACGGGCAGAACCTGGACGTCGAGGTGAGCACCCTCGACGCGAGGCCACCAAAATCGAAAGTTCGGACCAAAACTATCGAACGAAAGCTTAGCCGATTCGCATTTGTTTTTTTATAAACGCAATACTGGATCGCCAGAGTAGAAAATCGAAACCGAGCACTCGCAAATCTCCTGTTTCTTTCATCTCCTCTGTTACTGTTCTGCACGGTAGCCGAAATAAATACCCCCTAGAAAAAATATCCCCGGATAAATTACCCCTTGGTAAAAATACTCCTGGAGAAATTCGCCTGAAAATAAATAATGATCTCCGCTTTAGTTGGGAAATTGGATAAACTGTTATTAAAATAATTGCATTTTAATAGGATTCTCTTAGACGAATTGTCTTAGACAAACTTTCCGCTAATCATTTTATCCAGTGATATTTTTTCCAGCCATATTTTTTTAGGAGGAATTTTTACCAAGCGGTATTTTTTCCAGGGGGTATTTTTCGGGGTTTTTTTCTGGGGTTATTTTCTCCAGGGGTATTTTTACCAAGGGGTATTTTATCCGGGGGTATGTTTGCCAAGTGGTATTTTATCCAGGGGTATTTTCTCCAGGGGTATTTTTTTAGGGGGTATTTTCTCCAGGGGTATTTTTTCAGGGGGTATTTTCTCCATGGGTGTCTTTTCCAGGGGGTATTTTATCGGGGGTATTTTTTCCAGGGGTATTTTTTTCCGGGATTCGTTCTGCACTTGCCAGCTTCCTCATTCCGCCTTTGTTTCACCCCACGTGTTTACTACTTGTTGCCGCAGCTTTGCTCATGCGCGCCTCGTACCTTTTTGCGCTTGCGCGTCGTTCTGCTTCCTCCTCGGCTGCCCCCGTCCTTTCTCGAGAAACGATCGTTTCCTCTCGCCATTCTTCGTTGGACCTCGGGTTTCATCTGCTACCCGTTCCCTTCTTGGTGCTCCCGTTGCGCCTGCGCAGTTCGTTGCTCTTGCTCCCCTTTTTACCCCTTCAGCAACTTGCCTTACCTACGTCGTTTTCCTGCGACTTTTTTCCCTTCCTTCAGTTACTTTTTTTTTTTCTTTTGCTTTCTCCCTCACTTCTTTCCATTACAATTACCTTCTTTTCCGGGCCGTCCACTATTTCCTCTTCCACCACCTCGCTCTATTTTCTTCTCATTTTCCTCTGTTTCTGGTGACACCTTTCCCATCCATTCCTTCCTTCTGTCGTCTTCTCTCCAACCCCGGGGAAAAATATTGGCACTGACCCTAGCAGATCCAAAGAACCTTTGAATAACTATCAAGCCTGCAAAGCAGAACCTCGCAAATTGCTTCCCCATTACGTCACACCTTTTTGAAAATATCTGTAAGAATGCAAAGTATAATCTTGGAAAATGCTTCCTTATGATATGCCAAATTTTTTAATCCTTTAACAGCCACAAGGAGTAGTTACCCCAGGCTCTGAAATAAATAAAAAAACGATATTAAAAAGAAATTAGAAATTTTATGATTTGCAATGAGAAATTAGAAATGTTATGACTTTTTTTTCATTTTTCTGTCCAGTAATTTTGCAAAATAAATATACTTTTTAAATGATCGGCGGATAATGTTATTTTTTATGGTAGTAGTATATGTTGTGCGTACAATCCTAAAATTTTAGCCCTTAACATTGAAAAATGGCGGAGTAATGAATTTTTTCCTGAAAAAGCCATTTTTATGAATTTTCGCAGTTTTTAGAACGCCATCTATAAATTGACCGATAAGAACCATTAGAAATGTTGAAGAACTCTTTAACAAATATGAAACAATCGGTTAGAAGTCTTAAAACACCCATATGTCTTGTACAACTAGGTTTTTCAGCGTGGTGTAATGTGTTACTCCATGTGGCCGCTATGTGACCTGGCTGAAGTATGGCCGCTAAGGGTTAAATGTTTGCCCGAATGCAAAGTTAGTACCTTGCAAATGGAGTCATCTACGAAGCTACCTCCATGAGGAAGCATCGCAGCTATTTTGGCTTCCTCACAAGTTGCGATAAATTACGCTGCGAAAATTACGCAAATTACGCACATATGCGATAAATTACGCAGCGAAAAATTACGCTGAAGCAAGCGGCAACTATGAGGCAACTATACAATGACTGTGCAATGAGAATGGCTTCATGGGCAATGGTTGCTAAGGCAATGATGTCCGTGACAATGGTGTCCATGACAATGGCTTCTATGGCAATGGTTGTTATGGCAATGGTTGTTATGGCAATGGTTGCTATGGCAATGGTTCCCATGGCAATGGTTCCCATGGCAATGGTTCCCATGGCAATGGTTCACATGGCAATGATTCACACGGCAATGGTTCCCATGGCAATGGTTCACATGACAATGGTTCCCATGGCAATGGTTCACATGACAATGGTTCCCATGGTAATGCTTCCCATAGCAGTGATTATCATAGCAATGGTTGCCATGGCGTAGCCATAGCTCTGTATTGCCATGGAATACAGAGGGATATATGCCGATTAGAAGAAAGTGAATAAAAACTTCAACGCAATTTTGATTGGGAGTTCAACGACAAACCGTTACTTGCAATATCATCTATCTCTGAGAAATATAGGTTAGGTTTTTTGTATTTTTTTGTCGCTGTTGCAAATAGCTTTACGTCCCGAAGCTGTTTTCATTTGATGAATTGTCGTTTTATACCCCTCTGTCCTTTGTATACACTTGAGCCACGGCACGTAGTTGCGGCTATTCAATTTTTAACAAAGGTGCGAAAACAGTCGAGTGTTTTATTACTCTTGATGAACCGCACATAAATACCTTGAGATTCCTGTGCACCCTTTTGATTATTTTCCTCCGACAAATCAGTTTTGCCGTGGAAACAAAAGCTAATGGCAAAGACTATTAATTTATTAATAGCCTGTCCAGAGGACACACCACCGATAATACAGAGGTCTATAATTAAATGAGAGAATGCAACGGGCGTGGGAAGAAGGAACGGCATGTGGAGCAGGCATACGATGCAAACCAACGGTCGTAGCTACGGGCCAGATATACGTCCAGAAGGACGCTGGCGAGCTCTCGGGAATTCGAAGGGAAACCGCATGGAATTAGCGCGCGGATGCTCGTGTATATGGAAGCTACGATCAGCGCACAGTTAAGGGGGTATCATCCCTCTATAGATGACCCAAAAACGATGGGAACTTCGGGAATTTGTTTTTTTTTTTCTTTTTTTTTTTTAACTATAAAATGTTTTTAACTGAAACTTTAGACGTATTTTATTGAAGTATTGAGAAAACTTTAGAAACTTTATTGAACAATGAATAATTGGATAATTCAATTTTATTTCATCGTATTATTAATTGAGTATCAATCGTTTAAAATTATGCAACTTCTTCGGTCTGCAACTGGTGGAAAGATGAGAATCCCAGTACGCCAATTTTTTTTTGTAGTTTCTGAATAACGTAACGAAAATACTGTGAATTTTTCAGCAAAAAATATGTTCGAATTGTTTAGTAATGGATATTTTTCAAAGCACAGCAAATCGTAGCAAATACGAATACAAATAATCGATATTTATTATTGGATCAATAATGAGATTAAAAAAACTGAAAAAATTTGACGACTTTCAGAATATTCCAAAGAACATTAAGAAGAATTATTAACATTTTTTGACAACTCGCGGAATAGAGGTCAATCCATTTTTTTGTTATTATAACATCTATACCTCGTCGACATACCTATTTTGTAAGTATAAAACATTTTTTGGCAAAATGGTGGAAAAGTTGTCGGATAACATTTTTATGCAAATTCGGATAACATTTTATGCAAATGTTTATGCAAATTAGTGGCTAAACTAAATTTGCAAAAAAATGTGCCATGCTTTAAAAATAGGTACATCGACAAGGTATAGATGTTATAATAACAAGAAAATGGATTCATATGTATTAGAAAAATACAGGAGCTGTGAGGCTGCACGCAAATGAGGAAAAAAATCATCACTTCACTACGGATTTGTTAATTAAAATATTGTAATAATTTTTTTTATTTTGTCTTCTCAATACTTCAATAAAGTATGCCTAAAGTTTCAGATTAAAATATTGTATAGTTTCTTAAAAAAAAATCCCCGAAGTTCGCATCGATTTTTGGTCACTTACAGAGGGATAACCCCTTAATACTGTAATGTTCAGATAGAGAACGAACCGTCGTCATCGGTATCGCTCTCCTCCTTTCGCACCGCGTACCGACCATCTCACCGCCGAGCATGTTGACGCATTTCGGAGACCCACGCAACGGAAGACACGTCAAATATGCAAACAGAAGCGCGCAGCGTCACTTCCGATAGAACTAGCGACAGGAAGGGGAAGGAATATATGTACAGAGGAGCTACGCCTATGCGGTTGGACGCGAATCGCTATGCGTCGTATGGAGAATCTGGGGTTCCAATCGCTGACTATCAATATGTGTGCGATGAGGACGTCATCTGGACACCGCGACTAATCGGGCCACTTTGGTTTAGCTATTTCTATCCAATGACTATGATTGAATCGAGTTCATATACCGGGTGTCCCATTTTAAGGATGCTATACAGCTCCACACTAGTCAAATGAGTGCTGCTTTTTAAAAATAAATAAGTGCCTTTGGAGTGGCGCTACACAAATCGTCATATAGATTTGTGTCTGAAAATATTCTGACTTACTGTTGAAATGTCAAAAATATACAGTGAAAAGTTCAAACTTCTATATTTTTATTGTTCGTAAAAAAAAATATAGAAGTTTGAACTTTTCACAAATATATATAAATATCCCAAAAAAACTATAAAAAAGCGGCCGTCAAACGGGATAAGACTGCCTTGAAAAATCCAAGAAACCTAAGGTTTTTCGTATAGCGTATATTTACTGCATCGAAACACTATAACGGAAAGTGCATTTTTATTCGACAGGAAGGTAGAGAGATTCACGGTGTAACATTCGCAATCGTTCGGAATGTTGACACAATCCTCGAAGGTACGAGAATTCCAGCAGTCGCTGGAAATCTTCGGTGAAATGTCTTTCAATGGAAAATAGAACTTGACGTGTGGGCATGTGGGTGTGTTTGTCAATGGCGTAGCGGAAAACTTCCGAGACGGGGGTATAACGCGTGACCCTGTCTCGTGGTTCGAGCTTGCGTGATTTTCCAGATATTGTTTGCTCGCTCCCTGCGAGGAAAAGAACCAGAGCGTGCACAGTAAAGCGCGCGTGTATACGTTTGTGTATAGTACATAGATATATATACATATATACGTAAATGAGTATGAGTGATACGTACAAGCAGAATAAAATTCCCTGTGGAAATTGAGGAATGAGCCTGGCGGCGACTTCAGGACAACCAGCTTTGCGCAACTACATATGGGGCATTCCATGCCAATTCGACCTCGATCTGATCCTCGACCGACAATTACTCGATTTTTTCGCACATGCTAACATTTTATTTGATTCTTAGTAATGCTCTATGAATTAAATATATCCTTTAAATAAATTTACAAAAAAATAAAAACTTATTTTTCATTCGATTCGACCTCGATCTGATCCTCGACCGACAATTACTCGATTTTTTCGCACATGCCAACATTTTATTTGATTCTTAGTAATGCTCTATGAATTAAATATATCCTTTAAATAAATTTACAAAAAAATAAAAACTTATTTTTCATAAGGTAATTTCTTAGTGACAGTGACAAGAAAATGGCTCGGAGCGGCTCACTTCTGTCGAGTCAGCAGATAACACTTTTAAAACTCGACGATTATTATAAATTAATTTTCGACGCTTCTCATATCGCGAAATACGAAAAGGATGCAAAGTAGAACTTTGCATATTTCTTTCTCGTTAATTTTCATTTTTCGCAAAGCCACCTCCATAAGGAAGTTTCTTTATTATGTTTAGCTTCCTCATTGAGGAAGCATTGCAAAAAATGAAAATGAATGAGGTAGCAATGTGCAAAGATTTACTTTGCATTCTTTTTTCTATTGAGTACAAAGTTTTGTCTCACATTATTAACTTTTGCTGATGCTAGAGTGAAAACCATCGTCAAATTTTATACGTGGCAGAGCTGTATGTTCCTTTTCGTCTATAAAACATTTCAGTTAAATTGGTGAAATTCGACGTGACTTAAAGAAAAAATTATTTTTTTTTTCGAAAAATTCAAACATCTATAAAATCCAAACCGCTTTACCGATTTCCCTCAAATGCAATACCAAACAACGTTGAACGTATCTTAATTTATAAACAACTATTCAGCAAAATCGTCTAATTTTTACGAAAGTTAGAGCGACCACGCACTTTAAAAAAAAAATTAAAAATGACGTAAAATCAAAATGGCTTTTTGCTTTCGAAAAATCTCGACATTCAAAGCGGGGCAACTACTCTACTTGCGTGCCAAATTTGAGCCCGATCGCTCGAACGGTTACTGAGTGATGGTCCATCGAATTTTCGAAGCCTAGCACACGCAGACGTACACTGTTAAAAATATTTCGCATAAACTTCCATTACTGGTAAAGGAAGCCTGTTTACATAAACTGGTATAATACATTTGACACGTCAATGGAACGCAAGATTACAGTATATTCTATCGAGTCCTATACAAAATTGGAAATTTAATTTAAACTATAAGAAACCGAACATAACATTTTTTTATTTTACCACAAACGCGTATTAAATTTAGTATATCGGCTGATGAATCAAATTTTTAGTAACGTGAATTCAGAAATATTGTTAACAGTGTATATACATACGGACATTTTTTCTAAACTACTTTTTTCGACGTTTTGAACAATTCTAAGCATACTGAAATGAAAATCTCGAAAATAATGTTTTTCATGAAAACAAAGCTTCCTCTATGAGGAAGCAAAATTGGCCTTCGACGAATTTATTTCGTTACCACGCACAGAAAAATCCGGGTTTTTTACCGGGCAAGCGAAGAACGACAAATGACCGTAATATATGTTACTACAGCAGTCACGAACAATATTGGTCGTTTTGCACTTAATTTTATGTTATGACATTTATGTAGTCCAGTGAATTGCGGCTTGATGCAAGTTATACTTTGTTGAGTCAATATAAACCGTATCGCAATCTGATTGGACTCACTTTATGGCTAGAATATGGAAATATAACGTTAAAAATGATTATCAAGTAGGAATAGTGCTATAATAAAATGCGTTTTTACGTATGAACAGCAGGAAATATTCATTTTATTTTCGTATCTGTAGTAAACGCGATTAGGCTTATCATCAAAGTTTTTGTATAAAATCCAAGCGCTCTGCTGCACATTACGTTCATTTGTTGTTCTTCGCTTGTCCGGAAAAAAACTCCGGATTTCTTAGGTAAGTGGTAAAGAAATAAATTCATCGACGGCTAATGTTTATTAAGGAGGTTGGAGCGCTACGCACTAGTCGAATGAGTGTTAATTTTAAAAAATCGTTTACACAAGTCTTATGAATCAATTGGCTATAGTTTATGGCGATTTGTATAAAAATATATCTTCTTGACCAGAGAAAAATGTAATTACAACGGATTTGCATAAATATTAACCGATTTACGCAAACTTTCAAAAAGGTAACATTTATTCGGTTTTTTAATAGAATAAACCGTGTTTTTTGTTCGATTTAGGTTTATCGCGGTTCATTCTCTTCCTTGAGAGATGCTTCTTAGATATTCGATAGTATTCACCGTTTAAACATTACAGTCTTTTGTTTGCCCATCGACGAAATTTCTTCGGGAACAACCATCTGTAATTTTTAAACGGTAAATACTGTCGAATATCTAAACAGTGAATAAGTAAAGCATCTCTGAAAGAAGAGAATGAGCCGCGATAAATCAAAATCGAGCAAAAAACACGGTTTATTCATTGAAAAAACTGAATAAAAATTACCTTTCCAAAAGGTTGCATAAATCGGTTAATATTTAGGCAAATCCGTTGCAATTGAATTTTTCCCTGGTCAAGAAAATACCTGGCAATACGAATTACCATTAAAAATAATCGAGAGATGCTTTTAAAACTGTGTATAAATTATTTAAAAAATCAGCACTCTTTTGACTAGTTTGGAGCGCTCCAACCTCCTTAAAGGAAACGCAATCTGCACATGTCCATGGCGCGCGCTCCGTAATGCAAGCTCCCCTGAGCTTAATTTTGCGAATTTTCAAGTTTGCCTTGCGCCAAAATATGCCGAATGAATTGCAGTAAGAATACGAAAAAAAAAAGAAAAAAAATCTCGCTGCCTAGTCCCCTTAACTACTACTTAACTACTACTACTTTAATTTTTTTGATATTTTGGAAAACCAAAAATCATCTCAAAAAATTTTTGAAAAATTTGAGGATATTCTTTGACCAATTCTAAGATATTTTTGTGCTTACATAACTTGAGCTAAGCTCAATAGTTTCCGAGAAATAAATTAGCTTATGTTTTTGTATAATATTTACGTTCTAGCCGCCATATTGTAAAAAGGAGTGGTTCAATGATTACATGAAAATTCCCTGTTAAACTTTAACTATTCCGATCACCTCTGATCATGATTACAGTATGAATTCATTGCGGTACATTGCAAAAAAAAATGCACAAAAAGGTTTTTTTCAACAATTTTCACGTTTTTCACGCTTGAATCGGCCATATTTGTTTTTCTTTATGTCTAATCGAAATTTTGATCCGGTATTCTGAAAGAGCATAAAATTCTACGTCGATATACCTGAAAACGAATTTTTTTCAACGCCGATAACATTAAAAATAATCGCGTTGAAAGTTTGGTAAAAAATCGGGACGCTTGGACGTTAATGGGTTAATGTGACTAATCATTATTTTATGACCTTTTGCAGAGCTATGATTACTTCAGGACATTTTCGTTTGGCAGTCCTTGCCGTAGGCGTATGTCTTGTACTGCCCGCGTACTCACAAGCGGCGGACGTTGTAGACGCGAATGATGCGCTGTTCGTGAAGACCTACGCTATAAAAAGTTGGAACAGTCCTTCGTTGCAGAATCGCCTCGTCGGAGTAACCTTCTACATTGATAAACAAGGCTACATGTTTCCGACGAGTAGATACAACGTTGACCGCAGTTTAAACGCTGCTACCGTTCTTAACGACGTTACAAAAGAAGTTCCCATAGATCAAGTACCGATTACAGGGTTGTTCGCGTTGTGTGAGTTATGGCCAGGTATGTAAAACTGTACTACATTGAGTAAATTAATTACACTTATTGCAAATATTTGTCGATCAAATGATTTGTTTATGTTACATTATACGAAACATTGCTTGAAATTAAATAATTGTTCTTCTCTTGACAGAATTTTGTTAAGTTGTTCCATTATATCTCGTGTAATATTTATGTCTATAATGTTGGGCAAAATAGCTTTTGTGCTTGAAACAAAATAATTTTCATACTTAAAATACAAAGCACTGTTTGTACTTAAAATACAAAATACTGTCTGTACTTAAAATACAAGATACTTTTTGTACTTAAAACACAAAATACTTTTCGTACTTAAAATACAAAATACTTTTTGTACTTAAAACAGAATATACTTTTCGTACTTAAAATACAAAACATTTTTTATATTTAAAATACATTTATAAGTAGTTCGTTTTGGTACTTTTTAAAATACTTCGTAAAAATCAATGGTATGTCCATTAACGATGATTAGGATCGGGCAGAATCAATTAAAGGTAGTCTTTGCAACTGGTGTCGAGTTCGCATAACTTTTCGAAAAATGAAAGGGAATCGCAAACATTTTTCGATAATATGAAAATCCGAAAAAATCATGCATATTAAAGGTAGTCTTTGCAACTGGTGTCGAGTTCGCATAACTTTTCGAAAAATGAAAGGGAATCGCAAACATTTTTCGATAATATGAAAATCTGAAAAAATCATGCATATAATAAAATACGTATAAATTTTTTTGTAGAATTTTGTTTTTTGTTTTATATTGCGTTTTTTTGCGCAACATGAGGGGCGAAACGCAAATTTTTGAAAAATTAAATAAAATTGTGAAAAAATTCATACGTATTTCGAAAAATTAGTGAATAATTTTCATGCGAAAAAAAAGTTTGCTTACCGGATAATTTGTTGAACAATTCATTTTTTCATTAATTTATTAATAACATTTTGAAATTATTATTATGCAAAATTAATCTTTTCTTTGGTACGTATTTAAAATACTTAAAATATTCCATGTACTTTAAATACTGCCCCGCTCTGCTTCTACTACGTTAGTAAAATTGTATTTTCACTTTACTGTAATTATAACGTTCTTTTCAGAATTGTACCCAGAGGCAATCCCGGCTTTGTTGTCCAACTCGAATCCAAAAGTAGTGGCAGCACATGTGCCGGCCGATAACTTTAGAGCTCTCACGGACGAAGAAAGGAGTCTAATTCCAGCCGATGACTTGGTGGAGCTCGACATGCTTTACAATATCGCGGAATAAATCAACTATTGCCACATCGAAAAATTGTCGGTTTCGAAAAATTTCATTTTAACATAAAAATGTAACCTTAAATTGAAGAAAAAAAAATAAAAAAAACGAAACAATTTTCGGTGTACACAATAAAAATGTATGTCAACATTCTACTTGACCAACGGTTTCTGTATTTATTCCTGACCATTGAAAACGTTAGGCAAATGAAAAGTATTTCTCTTATGAACCAGTTTCTGGCCTCCCTGGCGAGAAAATATCCATCTACAAAGTTTCTGACCAGTGCGTTCAACACCTGCATACCAAACCGGCCGGGATTTTTTTCGTTTTCATAAAATTATATTTTACCGTTTTTGAGAACATTGGCTACAAATGAATCCCTCAAATCAGTTGATCGCCGTGAAACGCATAACTCTCGTTTTTGTGCAGAATCTGTAGAAAATGTGCAGAAAGGAATCTGCACATCTGCATGTGCTGTAGGAATCTGCAGGAAAGCCTCTATAGTGTTATGGATTTTTTTTTTAAAGAAAAAAACTGTACTCAGTAGCATTTCGTCAAAATTCATCTGAGACAAAAAAATAAAGTAGGATATTGAAATAGGTACTATTATCTGGACTTTGTCATAGCCGATTTAAATAATATCGATTTTTGACAAAATGGCGCCCACTTTGACTCAAAGTAGTGATTTTCATGACAAAATTTGTTCGTATTGTGCACAAAAAAAACTAAGAATCGCAAAAAAAAATCTTATGACAAAGACTAGATAATTATGTACACGAATACCACAAAAATGTCACGTTAATCGGTTCAGTGGTTTTCGAGATATTTTGGGTACCAGTTTATTCTATGACGCTCTGTACACGACTAAAATATTCCGTAAATTTGCAACTATTTTAAATGCAAGAAATTGAAGACATTTTTGGAAAAGTATGTTTTTAACTAGAAAAAACTCCGATCCGATAGTTCCAATAGTATCCCTGAAAAAAATTTCGAATATTACCTTTTTTTTTTCGTTTCCAAGTGTATCTCCCCTCAATAGGACTACAAGTTATGATGTTCCGGTTACTTAAGGGGGGGGGGGGGGGGGGGTGTTAAAAAATTTTCTTTTGCATTTTTATTTTATATTTTGTACTGAATGCATATAACCTCAAGAATATTGTGTCAAATTTTCAAGTCAATCGGAGAAAAATTGACGACGTTATGAGTATTTTTCTACTCGCCGACGTCCGGACGGTATCAATTTTTGAATTCACTTTGAATTTTGTTATTTTCCCCATGTTAAAAAACGCAAAAATCAAAGTAAATTAAAAAATTTGAAAAAATTCATACATATTTAGAAAAATAAACGCATTATTTTCATTGAAACGAAAAAATTAAGTTGTCGAAGGATTTGTTGAACAATTTTATTTTTCATCAATTTGTTAATAACAATTTGGAATTTTTATTATGCAAAATTAATCTTTTCAACGTCTTAAACATGCATGATTTTTTTCAGGTTTTTATATTATCGAGAAGTGGTTGCAATTTCCTATCAATTTTCTCGAATTTATGTGAAATGAATACTAGACGCAAGGACTACCTTAACGCAGGCTCTAATTTAAACGGTAGCCCTTGTTACAGCCTGCTCGTACTCCAAAAAAAGTATCAAGCGAGGTTCAGAATTACGGATTCCAGGGAGGCCAAAAATTTTAACTCGGGGCAGTTCAGTCCGGCTTGGTAATTCCGGCGAAACAAAAATTAACCCTTCGGAGATCGGTCGTTCCGTCGTCTCCAGTTTTAGTCCGGTTCGTTAATACCGGCGATAAAAAAATTAGCTGGCGCCCCCGGGATTTCATTACCCTCGCGGAGGCAAACGGCCGAAGGTGACGTAAGTTTTCGAGTTCGCGTTCTTTTTTTTATGAGTTTCGGTTTCGCTCCTTTTGAGTTTTGAATATTCTTTTTTTCGGTTAAAATTTAGTGTTGCGCTCAAGATAAGGAAAATACGTCACAGTTACTACGGCAGCCGCGAACAGTATTGGTCGTTTTGCACTTAATTTTATGTAGTGACATTTATGTAGTCCAGTGAATTGCGGCTTGACGCAAGTTATACTTTGTTGAGTCAATATAAACCGTATCGCAATCTGATTGGACTCACTTTATGGCTAGAATATGGAAATATAACGTTAAAAATGATTATCAAGTAGGAATAGTGCTATAATAAAATGCGTTTTTACGTATGAACAGCAGGAAATATTCATTTTATTTTCGTATCTGTAGTAAACGCGATTAGGCTTATCATCAAAGTTTTTGTATAAAATCCAAGCGCTCTGCTGCACATTACGTTCATTTGTTGTTCTTCGCTTGTCCGGAAAAAAACTCCGGATTTCTTAGGTAAGTGGTAAAGAAATAAATTCATCGACGGCTAATGTTTATTAAGGAGGTTGGAGCGCTACGCACTAGTCGAATGAGTGTTAATTTTAAAAAATCGTTTACACAAGTCTTATGAATCAATTGGCTATAGTTTATGGCGATTTGTATAAAAATATATCTTCTTGACCAGAGAAAAATGTAATTACAACGGATTTGCATAAATATTAACCGATTTACGCAAACTTTCAAAAAGGTAACATTTATTCGGTTTTTTAATAGAATAAACCGTGTTTTTTGTTCGATTTAGGTTTATCGCGGTTCATTCTCTTCCTTGAGAGATGCTTCTTAGATATTCGATAGTATTCACCGTTTAAACATTACAGTCTTTTGTTTGCCCATCGACGAAATTTCTTCGGGAACAACCATCTGTAATTTTTAAACGGTAAATACTGTCGAATATCTAAACAGTGAATAAGTAAAGCATCTCTGAAAGAAGAGAATGAGCCGCGATAAATCAAAATCGAGCAAAAAACACGGTTTATTCATTGAAAAAACTGAATAAAAATTACCTTTCCAAAAGGTTGCATAAATCGGTTAATATTTAGGCAAATCCGTTGCAATTGAATTTTTCCCTGGTCAAGAAAATACCTGGCAATACGAATTACCATTAAAAATAATCGAGAGATGCTTTTAAAACTGTGTATAAATTATTTAAAAAATCAGCACTCTTTTGACTAGTTTGGAGCGCTCCAACCTCCTTAAAGGAAACGCAATCTGCACATGTCCATGGCGCGCGCTCCGTAATGCAAGCTCCCCTGAGCTTAATTTTGCGAATTTTCAAGTTTGCCTTGCGCCAAAATATGCCGAATGAATTGCAGTAAGAATACGAAAAAAAAAAGAAAAAAAATCTCGCTGCCTAGTCCCCTTAACTACTACTTAACTACTACTACTTTAATTTTTTTGATATTTTGGAAAACCAAAAATCATCTCAAAAAATTTTTGAAAAATTTGAGGATATTCTTTGACCAATTCTAAGATATTTTTGTGCTTACATAACTTGAGCTAAGCTCAATAGTTTCCGAGAAATAAATTAGCTTATGTTTTTGTATAATATTTACGTTCTAGCCGCCATATTGTAAAAAGGAGTGGTTCAATGATTACATGAAAATTCCCTGTTAAACTTTAACTATTCCGATCACCTCTGATCATGATTACAGTATGAATTCATTGCGGTACATTGCAAAAAAAAATGCACAAAAAGGTTTTTTTCAACAATTTTCACGTTTTTCACGCTTGAATCGGCCATATTTGTTTTTCTTTATGTCTAATCGAAATTTTGATCCGGTATTCTGAAAGAGCATAAAATTCTACGTCGATATACCTGAAAACGAATTTTTTTCAACGCCGATAACATTAAAAATAATCGCGTTGAAAGTTTGGTAAAAAATCGGGACGCTTGGACGTTAATGGGTTAATGTGACTAATCATTATTTTATGACCTTTTGCAGAGCTATGATTACTTCAGGACATTTTCGTTTGGCAGTCCTTGCCGTAGGCGTATGTCTTGTACTGCCCGCGTACTCACAAGCGGCGGACGTTGTAGACGCGAATGATGCGCTGTTCGTGAAGACCTACGCTATAAAAAGTTGGAACAGTCCTTCGTTGCAGAATCGCCTCGTCGGAGTAACCTTCTACATTGATAAACAAGGCTACATGTTTCCGACGAGTAGATACAACGTTGACCGCAGTTTAAACGCTGCTACCGTTCTTAACGACGTTACAAAAGAAGTTCCCATAGATCAAGTACCGATTACAGGGTTGTTCGCGTTGTGTGAGTTATGGCCAGGTATGTAAAACTGTACTACATTGAGTAAATTAATTACACTTATTGCAAATATTTGTCGATCAAATGATTTGTTTATGTTACATTATACGAAACATTGCTTGAAATTAAATAATTGTTCTTCTCTTGACAGAATTTTGTTAAGTTGTTCCATTATATCTCGTGTAATATTTATGTCTATAATGTTGGGCAAAATAGCTTTTGTGCTTGAAACAAAATAATTTTCATACTTAAAATACAAAGCACTGTTTGTACTTAAAATACAAAATACTGTCTGTACTTAAAATACAAGATACTTTTTGTACTTAAAACACAAAATACTTTTCGTACTTAAAATACAAAATACTTTTTGTACTTAAAACAGAATATACTTTTCGTACTTAAAATACAAAACATTTTTTATATTTAAAATACATTTATAAGTAGTTCGTTTTGGTACTTTTTAAAATACTTCGTAAAAATCAATGGTATGTCCATTAACGATGATTAGGATCGGGCAGAATCAATTAAAGGTAGTCTTTGCAACTGGTGTCGAGTTCGCATAACTTTTCGAAAAATGAAAGGGAATCGCAAACATTTTTCGATAATATGAAAATCCGAAAAAATCATGCATATTAAAGGTAGTCTTTGCAACTGGTGTCGAGTTCGCATAACTTTTCGAAAAATGAAAGGGAATCGCAAACATTTTTCGATAATATGAAAATCTGAAAAAATCATGCATATAATAAAATACGTATAAATTTTTTTGTAGAATTTTGTTTTTTGTTTTATATTGCGTTTTTTTGCGCAACATGAGGGGCGAAACGCAAATTTTTGAAAAATTAAACAAAATTGTGAAAAAATTCATACGTATTTCGAAAAATTAGTGAATAATTTTCATGCGAAAAAAAAGTTTGCTTACCGGATAATTTGTTGAACAATTCATTTTTTCATTAATTTATTAATAACATTTTGAAATTATTATTATGCAAAATTAATCTTTTCTTTGGTACGTATTTAAAATACTTAAAATATTCCATGTACTTTAAATACTGCCCCGCTCTGCTTCTACTACGTTAGTAAAATTGTATTTTCACTTTACTGTAATTATAACGTTCTTTTCAGAATTGTACCCAGAGGCAATCCCGGCTTTGTTGTCCAACTCGAATCCAAAAGTAGTGGCAGCACATGTGCCGGCCGATAACTTTAGAGCTCTCACGGACGAAGAAAGGAGTCTAATTCCAGCCGATGACTTGGTGGAGCTCGACATGCTTTACAATATCGCGGAATAAATCAACTATTGCCACATCGAAAAATTGTCGGTTTCGAAAAATTTCATTTTAACATAAAAATGTAACCTTAAATTGAAGAAAAAAAAATAAAAAAAACGAAACAATTTTCGGTGTACACAATAAAAATGTATGTCAACATTCTACTTGACCAACGGTTTCTGTATTTATTCCTGACCATTGAAAACGTTAGGCAAATGAAAAGTATTTCTCTTATGAACCAGTTTCTGGCCTCCCTGGCGAGAAAATATCCATCTACAAAGTTTCTGACCAGTGCGTTCAACACCTGCATACCAAACCGGCCGGGATTTTTTTCGTTTTCATAAAATTATATTTTACCGTTTTTGAGAACATTGGCTACAAATGAATCCCTCAAATCAGTTGATCGCCGTGAAACGCATAACTCTCGTTTTTGTGCAGAATCTGTAGAAAATGTGCAGAAAGGAATCTGCACATCTGCATGTGCTGTAGGAATCTGCAGGAAAGCCTCTATAGTGTTATGGATTTTTTTTTTAAAGAAAAAAACTGTACTCAGTAGCATTTCGTCAAAATTCATCTGAGACAAAAAAATAAAGTAGGATATTGAAATAGGTACTATTATCTGGACTTTGTCATAGCCGATTTAAATAATATCGATTTTTGACAAAATGGCGCCCACTTTGACTCAAAGTAGTGATTTTCATGACAAAATTTGTTCGTATTGTGCACAAAAAAAACTAAGAATCGCAAAAAAAAATCTTATGACAAAGACTAGATAATTATGTACACGAATACCACAAAAATGTCACGTTAATCGGTTCAGTGGTTTTCGAGATATTTTGGGTACCAGTTTATTCTATGACGCTCTGTACACGACTAAAATATTCCGTAAATTTGCAACTATTTTAAATGCAAGAAATTGAAGACATTTTTGGAAAAGTATGTTTTTAACTAGAAAAAACTCCGATCCGATAGTTCCAATAGTATCCCTGAAAAAAATTTCGAATATTACCTTTTTTTTTTCGTTTCCAAGTGTATCTCCCCTCAATAGGACTACAAGTTATGATGTTCCGGTTACTTAAGGGGGGGGGGGGGGGGGGGTGTTAAAAAATTTTCTTTTGCATTTTTATTTTATATTTTGTACTGAATGCATATAACCTCAAGAATATTGTGTCAAATTTTCAAGTCAATCGGAGAAAAATTGACGACGTTATGAGTATTTTTCTACTCGCCGACGTCCGGACGGTATCAATTTTTGAATTCACTTTGAATTTTGTTATTTTCCCCATGTTAAAAAACGCAAAAATCAAAGTAAATTAAAAAATTTGAAAAAATTCATACATATTTAGAAAAATAAACGCATTATTTTCATTGAAACGAAAAAATTAAGTTGTCGAAGGATTTGTTGAACAATTTTATTTTTCATCAATTTGTTAATAACAATTTGGAATTTTTATTATGCAAAATTAATCTTTTCAACGTCTTAAACATGCATGATTTTTTTCAGGTTTTTATATTATCGAGAAGTGGTTGCAATTTCCTATCAATTTTCTCGAATTTATGTGAAATGAATACTAGACGCAAGGACTACCTTAACGCAGGCTCTAATTTAAACGGTAGCCCTTGTTACAGCCTGCTCGTACTCCAAAAAAAGTATCAAGCGAGGTTCAGAATTACGGATTCCAGGGAGGCCAAAAATTTTAACTCGGGGCAGTTCAGTCCGGCTTGGTAATTCCGGCGAAACAAAAATTAACCCTTCGGAGATCGGTCGTTCCGTCGTCTCCAGTTTTAGTCCGGTTCGTTAATACCGGCGATAAAAAAATTAGCTGGCGCCCCCGGGATTTCATTACCCTCGCGGAGGCAAACGGCCGAAGGTGACGTAAGTTTTCGAGTTCGCGTTCTTTTTTTTATGAGTTTCGGTTTCGCTCCTTTTGAGTTTTGAATATTCTTTTTTTCGGTTAAAATTTAGTGTTGCGCTCAAGATAAGGAAAATACGTCACAGTTACTACGGCAGCCGCGAACAGTATTGGTCGTTTTGCACTTAATTTTATGTAGTGACATTTATGTAGTCCAGTGAATTGCGGCTTGACGCAAGTTATACTTTGTTGAGTCAATATAAACCGTATCGCAATCTGATTGGACTCACTTTATGGCTAGAATATGGAAATATAACGTTAAAAATGATTATCAAGTAGGAATAGTGCTATAATAAAATGCGTTTTTACGTATGAACAGCAGGAAATATTCATTTTATTTTCGTATCTGTAGTAAACGCGATTAGGCTTATCATCAAAGTTTTTGTATAAAATCCAAGCGCTCTGCTGCACATTACGTTCATTTGTTGTTCTTCGCTTGTCCGGAAAAAAACTCCGGATTTCTTAGGTAAGTGGTAAAGAAATAAATTCATCGACGGCTAATGTTTATTAAGGAGGTTGGAGCGCTACGCACTAGTCGAATGAGTGTTAATTTTAAAAAATCGTTTACACAAGTCTTATGAATCAATTGGCTATAGTTTATGGCGATTTGTATAAAAATATATCTTCTTGACCAGAGAAAAATGTAATTACAACGGATTTGCATAAATATTAACCGATTTACGCAAACTTTCAAAAAGGTAACATTTATTCGGTTTTTTAATAGAATAAACCGTGTTTTTTGTTCGATTTAGGTTTATCGCGGTTCATTCTCTTCCTTGAGAGATGCTTCTTAGATATTCGATAGTATTCACCGTTTAAACATTACAGTCTTTTGTTTGCCCATCGACGAAATTTCTTCGGGAACAACCATCTGTAATTTTTAAACGGTAAATACTGTCGAATATCTAAACAGTGAATAAGTAAAGCATCTCTGAAAGAAGAGAATGAGCCGCGATAAATCAAAATCGAGCAAAAAACACGGTTTATTCATTGAAAAAACTGAATAAAAATTACCTTTTCAAAAGGTTGCATAAATCGGTTAATATTTAGGCAAATCCGTTGCAATTGAATTTTTCCCTGGTCAAGAAAATACCTGGCAATACGAATTACCATTAAAAATAATCGAGAGATGCTTTTAAAACTGTGTATAAATTATTTAAAAAATCAGCACTCTTTTGACTAGTTTGGAGCGCTCCAACCTCCTTAAAGGAAACGCAATCTGCACATGTCCATGGCGCGCGCTCCGTAATGCAAGCTCCCCTGAGCTTAATTTTGCGAATTTTCAAGTTTGCCTTGCGCCAAAATATGCCGAATGAATTGCAGTAAGAATACGAAAAAAAAAAGAAAAAAAATCTCGCTGCCTAGTCCCCTTAACTACTACTTAACTACTACTACTTTAATTTTTTTGATATTTTGGAAAACCAAAAATCATCTCAAAAAATTTTTGAAAAATTTGAGGATATTCTTTGACCAATTCTAAGATATTTTTGTGCTTACATAACTTGAGCTAAGCTCAATAGTTTCCGAGAAATAAATTAGCTTATGTTTTTGTATAATATTTACGTTCTAGCCGCCATATTGTAAAAAGGAGTGGTTCAATGATTACATGAAAATTCCCTGTTAAACTTTAACTATTCCGATCACCTCTGATCATGATTACAGTATGAATTCATTGCGGTACATTGCAAAAAAAAATGCACAAAAAGGTTTTTTTCAACAATTTTCACGTTTTTCACGCTTGAATCGGCCATATTTGTTTTTCTTTATGTCTAATCGAAATTTTGATCCGGTATTCTGAAAGAGCATAAAATTCTACGTCGATATACCTGAAAACGAATTTTTTTCAACGCCGATAACATTAAAAATAATCGCGTTGAAAGTTTGGTAAAAAATCGGGACGCTTGGACGTTAATGGGTTAATGTGACTAATCATTATTTTATGACCTTTTGCAGAGCTATGATTACTTCAGGACATTTTCGTTTGGCAGTCCTTGCCGTAGGCGTATGTCTTGTACTGCCCGCGTACTCACAAGCGGCGGACGTTGTAGACGCGAATGATGCGCTGTTCGTGAAGACCTACGCTATAAAAAGTTGGAACAGTCCTTCGTTGCAGAATCGCCTCGTCGGAGTAACCTTCTACATTGATAAACAAGGCTACATGTTTCCGACGAGTAGATACAACGTTGACCGCAGTTTAAACGCTGCTACCGTTCTTAACGACGTTACAAAAGAAGTTCCCATAGATCAAGTACCGATTACAGGGTTGTTCGCGTTGTGTGAGTTATGGCCAGGTATGTAAAACTGTACTACATTGAGTAAATTAATTACACTTATTGCAAATATTTGTCGATCAAATGATTTGTTTATGTTACATTATACGAAACATTGCTTGAAATTAAATAATTGTTCTTCTCTTGACAGAATTTTGTTAAGTTGTTCCATTATATCTCGTGTAATATTTATGTCTATAATGTTGGGCAAAATAGCTTTTGTGCTTGAAACAAAATAATTTTCATACTTAAAATACAAAGCACTGTTTGTACTTAAAATACAAAATACTGTCTGTACTTAAAATACAAGATACTTTTTGTACTTAAAACACAAAATACTTTTCGTACTTAAAATACAAAATACTTTTTGTACTTAAAACAGAATATACTTTTCGTACTTAAAATACAAAACATTTTTTATATTTAAAATACATTTATAAGTAGTTCGTTTTGGTACTTTTTAAAATACTTCGTAAAAATCAATGGTATGTCCATTAACGATGATTAGGATCGGGCAGAATCAATTAAAGGTAGTCTTTGCAACTGGTGTCGAGTTCGCATAACTTTTCGAAAAATGAAAGGGAATCGCAAACATTTTTCGATAATATGAAAATCCGAAAAAATCATGCATATTAAAGGTAGTCTTTGCAACTGGTGTCGAGTTCGCATAACTTTTCGAAAAATGAAAGGGAATCGCAAACATTTTTCGATAATATGAAAATCTGAAAAAATCATGCATATAATAAAATACGTATAAATTTTTTTGTAGAATTTTGTTTTTTGTTTTATATTGCGTTTTTTTGCGCAACATGAGGGGCGAAACGCAAATTTTTGAAAAATTAAACAAAATTGTGAAAAAATTCATACGTATTTCGAAAAATTAGTGAATAATTTTCATGCGAAAAAAAAGTTTGCTTACCGGATAATTTGTTGAACAATTCATTTTTTCATTAATTTATTAATAACATTTTGAAATTATTATTATGCAAAATTAATCTTTTCTTTGGTACGTATTTAAAATACTTAAAATATTCCATGTACTTTAAATACTGCCCCGCTCTGCTTCTACTACGTTAGTAAAATTGTATTTTCACTTTACTGTAATTATAACGTTCTTTTCAGAATTGTACCCAGAGGCAATCCCGGCTTTGTTGTCCAACTCGAATCCAAAAGTAGTGGCAGCACATGTGCCGGCCGATAACTTTAGAGCTCTCACGGACGAAGAAAGGAGTCTAATTCCAGCCGATGACTTGGTGGAGCTCGACATGCTTTACAATATCGCGGAATAAATCAACTATTGCCACATCGAAAAATTGTCGGTTTCGAAAAATTTCATTTTAACATAAAAATGTAACCTTAAATTGAAGAAAAAAAAATAAAAAAAACGAAACAATTTTCGGTGTACACAATAAAAATGTATGTCAACATTCTACTTGACCAACGGTTTCTGTATTTATTCCTGACCATTGAAAACGTTAGGCAAATGAAAAGTATTTCTCTTATGAACCAGTTTCTGGCCTCCCTGGCGAGAAAATATCCATCTACAAAGTTTCTGACCAGTGCGTTCAACACCTGCATACCAAACCGGCCGGGATTTTTTTCGTTTTCATAAAATTATATTTTACCGTTTTTGAGAACATTGGCTACAAATGAATCCCTCAAATCAGTTGATCGCCGTGAAACGCATAACTCTCGTTTTTGTGCAGAATCTGTAGAAAATGTGCAGAAAGGAATCTGCACATCTGCATGTGCTGTAGGAATCTGCAGGAAAGCCTCTATAGTGTTATGGATTTTTTTTTTAAAGAAAAAAACTGTACTCAGTAGCATTT